>ML261155.1:131843-164865 GCA_005239495.1 Nicotiana undulata
GGGGTTGGCGCGGGTGGGGGGGGGGGGGGGGGGGGGGGAGGGATTACACATTATTGTACCGTGTAATATGTGGATATGGATCCATCCCCCTAGGTTCAACCTCTCATGTTTCTTCATATGTTGTACATGTGGATTGTGAGAAACCAACGAGTTTCTGGTTGATGTGAACTTTGGATAAATCTGATCAGTGATTTGGTTCGGTTAATGTAAACTTGATGTGGGCCTTAGAGACGTGTTATGACTTATATTTGGATAAGGTTTCATGTCGCAACAGATTAATTTTTTGGTTATTGCATTTCATCTTTACTTGCAATTTCTTTGGTTGTTTACCTGACTTATTTGTATATCCTTTTTATATGTGTCACGTCCCAAATCTGCGGAGGCGTGGTTGGCACCCGGTTCCGTATTGGCCCGAGCGAACCACTCTGTAACTCACTTTTTTTTCCTGTAAATATCATGGGCCAACATGTCCACTACTCGTAATGTGTAACTGTAAGTGAGAAAGCATTGTATCAGCGATCCATCATGCTTAAAACATGAAGACACACGAGCCGTCAAGGCCTCTGACATACACATAATGAACCTGTGTCTACAAAGACTCTAAGAGTATTCGACATCAAATAGGACAGGGCACCGGCCTACCCATAGTCTTTAGAAAAACTCTTACAAGATGACTTATAAACTCGGGTGCACTCTGAATAAAGTGGAGTCTTACCAATCTTTCGTTGAATGCTAACCTCGTCGACTATGAGGGCTCGTCAAAATGATTACCTATGCCTGGTGGCATGAATGCAGCGTCTACAATAAAAAGAACGTTTGTACGAATAATGTACCGAGTATCTAAGGTACAACCGAAACATAAAAATAAGTCAACATTAACGAGAGAGATATAAGAATCAACCTAAACCTCTGAAGCGCCATTGTATATGCATACTAATTATACTTATATATATAATGCCTTTCTTTGGGACTATATTCCATATCGTAACATGAATGCCAAACAAATCAGTGGTAGCTACCCTACCGGTCATCGCACGGCGGTAAATGTATGACTGCCCGACCGGCGTATCATGGTGGTAAATGCATGACTGCTAACCGGTCGTAGCATGATGGTAAATGATGATGCATGAATACACAACCGGCCGTAGCTCGATGTTAAATGAAGAAGCATGACTGCCCAACTGGCCGTAGCTCAGTGGTAAATGAAGATGCATATAACACTACATTATGAACATTAACATCTTTATCGTAAACATCAATAGAGACTTAGGAACATACTTGGACATGCGTTGAATATCATTTTACAGGAATGAATAACGTAAACATCCTTAGCTACTCAGAGTAGAACCATTAAGGGAAAAACAGTATGATAACTTATCGTTACTTGGATCATGCCAAGAAAATAAAGGATTAGCCTTAACATACCTGGACTTAACCCACTAGCTCAAGAGCTCAACTCGTATCCACTTTACGATCTATACGATAACAAGGATAATACTATTGTCAATCATACGAACAATTCTCTTAATCGCACAATGGAAGATAACCTATACTACATTGAAATGGACAGTATTTTCCCATGTTCTTATCATTCTCTCAATCCTACCATATACAAGGTAATACAACAACACAACTAGCAACTCCTATAACTAGTATTACAACCCAAATAACGGTACAACGAGCGGAAAGATCGGCTACGGTTATCAACCATACTTCTCTAACCTTTTCTTTCCTAAAAAACACATATCAATGACTACACCAACTATATACTCAATTTAATCCAAAGATTTCCAGCCACAACACAACTTATAAAGTTACCAAATAGTTGATACAACAATAACAACGCCAAATACGATTTCCCGCTATTAACTCCATAATTCTCATCCCACAATTTATCAATGACCTAGACAAATTTAAATATGCCAAGGAGAAGAAAATTATTACCTTATTTACCACGAAATACTCTTATTCTATTTTCTCACTTAGTTACCAACTTTCAATTCAAGTGCCACCAAGTAAATGGTAGCTTCAGATGAGATAAACCCCTGAGTCCAACGACGGATCGTACTTCACGTCGAAGAAATCTCGGATTAACCAACATGCCAAAATGGAACAACGAGATCGAGGTGGTGCGCAAAACCCGTATATTATTTTTGAGAAAGATTACACTCTTCTTCCATAAATTACCAACTCACGTTGATGATATATCCATTTGATGTTGTATTGGTGCTATGCATAATTTCCAAATATAAAAGGTTGCTTCAGATTTTTCTACATCTCATGAAAATGAAGGAACAAAAGTTCTTGCTGCCTAGTTTTATTTATAAAGCACCACATTTAACTAAAGTGTTAAGGGGTCATATTTGCTGCAATTTCTCCTAATAAGAGGACCAAATAAAGTGTTTTATCCATCATGGTATGTGGAGTCCACTCACATGTTCATTATATTACTATACCACCAACTTATTCCAAGTGTCCACTCATAAATCCTATAAAGGACATTAGTCATATATTACATCATTTTCATGGCTCCATGTGGACATGCAAATTTTATGCTTATCCTTTTTGAAAAAAATACATAGTTTACATATCTACCTTGTACTCAAATTCATCTTATACACCTGTTAAATACGGGAAGAGTGTTGGACAGTAAATTTTTAAAAGTATGTCAATTACACACCTCTTTTTTCATGTGTCACACGCGTGCATTACACATAAAAGAGGCGCGTGAAGACTACAAACATGTCTGACATTAAGTTTTTATTTTTTATTTTTCCCTTTTAAAAACTATTTTCTTTTCAAATTAAAAAAGAAGAAGTTATAACCCATGTCTTCTTCCCCAACCCACACCTAGCGTTTCCTCCCTCAGTCCCCTCCCCCCCTCCTCGCCTCCCTCCCCCGTTTCGTCATGTTCCACAACCTCCATCCTATTTTTCAACCCATAATGTTTCGTCTCTCCAAACCCCATTACTATAAAGAAAAGAAAAAGAAGAAGAAAATAAGAGTTGTTGGGTCTTGTAAAAATCACCCTCATTGATCTTTTGAAAAAGCTTAAAAATTTAATCGTCTTGTTGATTTTGGTGTTCGATGACCTAGAAAATTTGTTTGAATTCGTGATTATTGAGAATAAAAATTTACTTAGGTAATTAATTTTGATAAGATTCAAAAAACACCATTAACAAGTTTGAAACTTTGGGTTTGATCTTGAATTTGAAATTTGTATAAGGATTTATGATGGATACTGTTAAAACTTATTAAAACTCGCGCAAAGATTTGAATCTATAGTTAGGTAAGAAGGTACTTGTAGTGAAAAGGTTGGTGGTAGCTAGTACGTTGGTGGTGGAGAAGATGATGGGGTTGGAGAGATGAGGAGGGGCTGGGGTTTTTACTTTTCTATATTTTGTTTTTTGGAAAGATGAGGAGATGGGGTGGAGTAGGGTGGGGGTAGTGGTTTTTTTTCAGTTTTTATTTTTTTATTTATGACACGTGTCAGATGCTGCAATCTTTAAGGAGATGTGGTCAAACACCGAAGTGTTGTGTAATTGACACACCTTTAAAAGTTTTGGTATGTAATACTATTCCCGTCTCTAACGGGTGTGTAAGAGGTATTTGAGGACAAGGTCGGTGGGTAAAATAGGTATTTTTCCTATCCTTTTAATTAATTCTTACTTTATCCCACCCATAATTAAATAATTAGCAAATTATCCACAAAATTAATTCTAGCACTCAGATTTACTTAAATACTAATATACTTTGTATACCTTACTGTTATGGTCATGTGGTATAACACCAATCCATAAATACGGGGTATTATAGCTTGTGCCATATTTCATCCCAAAATATCAAACTTCAACGAAACTCATTATCTTTGATTTGTTTACCCTTTGGCCTTTACGACACTTACTTATCACTTGTTATAAATAGCATAAATACTTATAACCTCAAAAAGAATCTTGTCCTTGAACTTATATAAATTATCAAAAGTACCGGATGTAACAATATGTTGGGATGGTGACTGAGTAGAGTATATTGAGTTAGGGTGTGCGCCAAGGTGACTTTATTCGTAATTCATGACTTGATCATATTATTATTCTGTACTTGCTGGAATTATGAACTGTACAGGTGAATAGTGAGTTTCATTTATGATTCTTACTCCTCTTACCTCACCGAGGTTAGTTATGATACTTGCTAGGTACACGGGGTCGGTTGTACTCATACTACACTACCGCACCTTGCGTGCAGATCCTGGAGCTTAAATCCAGTAGATGGTAGAAGCTGGCATTAAATACGTACTTGTTTTCCGGATATAGCTACCACTTCTCCTTGGTTGCTTTAGATTTGTAATATGTTTATGTATATACCAAATAGTTGTTGTATTTATTTTTATACCAGCATTTTGTAATCTAAGTCTTAGTGGCTCATGGCTTTTACTACCAATCCTTGAGTTATCGTATAGAAATCGAGTCATTTCACTTACTGATTTATTATTATTCTTATTTATTTGCGTCGATCATTATTTGACTTACCTAGCGGGTTGAGTTAGGTGACATCACGACTAGGTAGATTTTGGGTTGTGACAAAGTTGAAACTCTAAGCTGAACTTCCACGGCGATGACAGAATCAACCATCTCCACAAATTAAGCTACACAATAAAAAATATTATCATTAATGAACATAAGCATCACAACTAGACGATGAACGACAATCTGCTCTATACATGATTCTACGACGTATATCTTTGCCTAACTCCCGTCTAATCCTCATTACACCAGCAATAACACATAATTATACATGTATTAATATATCCAGAAACTCCATAGAACAAAAACCAGTGCCAACATGTCACACAACAAACAAAAGAACACTAACATCAACAAGAGAAACATGCTAACTAACAAACGAGCAACAAACTTGCTTTACGGCAAATTGGACAACATCTCCCCATTTATTTTACATCCCTAAAGTAAAGAACACCATCAATACAACAATAATCAACAATTATATGTCCAACACATGAATATAAACAAGAACAACACCTCAAAACGTCATAAAACAACACTTAATAGCGCAACACAACTCAACTACATCACAAACAACTTCTAAATGTTATCTTGCAACTTACTCATCCTTACAACATAGGTACACTTAGATATGCTCAAGAACAAGTAGAAGAGGGGAAAATTACCATTTATAACAATAAAAACCTTCAAAAAGTGCTTTCTTCAACCTAGAACAACCCTCAACATGTCAATAACACAGTATAAGCACTTTCCTCTAGTCTCACAAGACTTTTGATGTTGGATTTTGATAGTTTAGCTTTGGATTTACTCTTTAACGATGGGAGGAAACTTAGAGGGAGTTTGGGAGGTGTTAAGAGACTTGTGTGGTCGAAAAATTAATTAAGAGAAGGTTCCCTCGCTTTAAACAGAAAGGTGGAACCTTCCACTGCCTATGTGGGGTCCAAAGGGGCTGCCTACACAATCTCGCGAAAACATGAATATCTCTCTACTCCTTTATCATATCAACAAATGGTTTAATATGTTGGAACAAGATTCGAAGTCTTTCAATTTGGTGGGTGGATGACCTCGTATCTCCATGTATATTGGGAGAAATGTTCTGTGATATTAGACCTAAATTTCAGTAAACTTAATAATGTAATTGCGCTAACATTTGCTGATTTTTTAAAAACTTATTTTCTTCGTTTATTTTAAATTCTAAACCATCCAACATGTGCTTTACATGGTTTTAAATTCTTATTAAATGGAGAATAATCTTTCTCTCTAATCTCACATAAATGTCTACGGTCAAAATCGGGCTCGACCGATTTAGAAGATTTCTGTAGACATCGGGAGCAAACCCGAGGTGCAATCCGAGATGAATTCCTCGAAGGGTGATACCGAAGGATTTACACACCTCGAGATGAGGAAAAAATTGGATCCCATCACAGAAATGCGCGGGACTCCCGAGAACATGTGACTGAAGCTGAGAAGCGCCTGCAAAATAGTACAAATTCGTACCGGATCACTGAATAGCTGTACCAGCTATTCTCTTTTGTAATAAATGCTTATATACTATGTTGAGATTTCTTCTACTATATAAAGGGGACCCTTATCATTTTTTTGCACACACAATATTCAATATGAGGAACAAGAACATTCTGTGCTCTCTAACTAAAAAATCCTCTATTATCTCTTTACTGATTTAATACTTGCATTTATAGCATTTCATTTATTGTCTTTCATTTATTATCCATCATTGATCATAAATAACCTCCTCCGAGGTCATAAAGTTGTTATAACTTCATCGATCGAACATCACTGACCCCCGAGCCCCGACCTCGAGGAACCATCTCGGCTAGCTCGGAACCCCCGACTTGAGGCAGTCTGGTTTACCTATCTTCGATTTCCTATCATTTTACCTTATTTCTGTTACTCACACTTTGCATCTGTTGCTTAACAACTAGCATTAAAATCGCATATATTTAGAACCACATAATCAAATATAATTTTAATTACCATTTTCAAGGTAAATAGTTTGGCACGCACAGTGGGGCTAAAGATAATAGTGATTTTTATAGTGTCGGTTCACCAAAAAACACAAGTTATTCTTCACACTTTTCTTGTCCAAGAGTATTTGATTTCAGGTCAGAATGTCTGACTTAGTGAATGCACACGAAAGGCACGGCTCCGAGAACTATGGGGAGAATGGTGTGACTATTTTAGATGCTGACGCACCATTGCCAAACCTTGACAGCACACCGGAGCTAATCCCTGCGGACGTGGACTCGTGCGACGCCCAACATGATGATGTCAGCTACCACATTGACAGGGGTACGCGCCGAGAGGGCCAACATAAAGCGAAGAGAACCCTCGCTCAAAAGGAAAGAGGGTTCAGCCTTAACAGAATCTTTGAAATTCTCCAGGCACAACAAGTGGCGATTACTTAGCTGCAAAACAATCAAAAAATTTCGAGCGCAATGGCACCAGGAACGGCCCATCGAATCCAGCGGGTACCGGGGGAATCAGACAATAACGGGTCAACAACCGACTCCGCTATTCTGAAAATGTTCGAGGGCCTCACGAAGAGGATAGAGTCAAGGTTCCCGGAGAGAGAACCTAGTCCATGTAAGGAATGATATTGACATTACGCTGAAAATCAAAAAAGCACCATAAGAAGCAGCACGCCCTGAATCGATCGAAGGACAGACCGGGGCCAAGATCCTCGAGAACCAGTGAACAAAGCTAGATTCAGCAAGTATGCAGAGCCGGCGGAGGTACCCTTATCACCCAAACACAACTTCAGCATTGGCTTTTCAGATATTGTATCAGCCATGGGAGATCAAAGACACCAGGTGGCCAAAGCCCATACTATCAGACCTTTCGTAAAGGAACCCTAACCTTGTGTGCGAGTTTCACGGTACGCATGGTCATAGGACCAAATATTGCAGGAAGATCCAAGAGGAAGAAACCCGACTAATTAGTACCTCCAAGAGTTCATCAGCAGAAGAGCTGTAAATTACCATCAGGAAAGGAAAATAGCTCGAAAGAGCGGAATAGGAAAAACACAGCATGTCGCCCATATGATTATCAGAGGGACCTACGTCCCTCCAGGAGCCATGGACAAGCGGACGAAGTTATCCCCTACCATAGGTAATAAAGGTATATTTGGTAACAGGACTAATCCCCATACTCAGGAGAAAAATTGTTGAACTTCTTATTATTAGCATCGACTGCTTTGCTTGGTCCCTTTTAAGCGTAACAGGGATCCCGTCGGAAATAACCACCCGCCTTTAGTCCACACCCCGAAGGAGGACGAAACGTTGTATTTGTACCTGGTCGTATACGAGGTAGTAGTAAGTGGTGTGCTGGTTCTAGAAGAGCAAGGTACACAATCCCCTGTCTAATATGTTAGTCGAACCTTGGGCGACGCCGAAACCAGGTACACCCTTTCCCGAAAAATTAGCTCTTGCATTAATCAGTGTATCTCGAAAATTAAAACCATATTTTCAATGCCATCGCATTTGTCTTTTAAAGACATACCCCCTCCAAAGCATCTTGCATAACCCCGAGTTATGGGGCCGATTGGCCAAATGGGCCATCCAACTCGGAGGATGCGACATCGAGTATCATCCCCGAACGACTATTAAATCCCAAATTTTGGAGGATTTCATAACTTGTTTTGCGCCACATAGTACACGAAGCAGAGAAAGAAACTCTGCTAAAAACAGGCACATCCTCGGGAGTGTGGACCCTGTTCACCGACGGTGCCTCGAATGAGAAAGGGTTTAGGCTCGGCATAGTTCTATAGCCGCCTACGGGCGGCATGATTAGACAATCTATAAAAATCGCAAAATTGACTAACAACGAAGCCTATGATCCTATGATTGTAGGTCTGAAATTGGCCAAAGGCCTAGGAGCCGAAATCATTGAGGCAAAATGTGATTCCCTCTTGATAGTGAACCAGGTAAATGGGAACTTCGAAGTTCGAGAAGATAGGATGCAAAGGTACTTAGACAACGCTCAAATCACGCTGCATCGTTTTGAGGAATAGACCCTAACCCACATATCTCGAGAGCAAAATAACAAGGCCGATGCCCTCGCAAATCTAGGATCGTCCGTCAAAGAAGACAACATACTCCCTCGAGCAGTCCTTCAGCTATCCAAATTAGTGACCGCGGAAGGCCATATCGAAATTAACTCGACTAGCCTGACATGGGATTGGAGAAACAAGTACATCGATTACTTGGGAAGTGGGAAGCTACCCGCAGACCCAAAAGAGTCAAGAGCTCTATGAACCTAAGCGGATCGGGTTTTGCTCGAAAAAAGCGGAACTTTATACAGAAGGACCTCTGATGGGCCCCTAGCAGTATGCCTGGGACCGGGGGATACGGATTATGTGCACCGAGAAATCCAAAAGGGTACTTGCGGAAATCACTCTAGCGCCGATTCACTAGTCCGAAAGGTGATCAGAGCAGATTATTATTGGGACAACACGGAAAAAAGACGCCAAAAAATTCTTCCAAAAATACGACGAATGCCAAATATCCGCACCCATGATTGACCAACCCGGTGAACAACTATATTCAGTCTTGTCGCCGTGGCCGTTCATGAAATGAGGGATGGGCATCATCGGATCCCTTCCAACAGCACCATGTAAAGCCATATTTATTCTATTTATGACCGACTATTCCTCCAAATGGGTGGAAGCGCAGGCCTTCGAGATAAGAGAATAAGAAGGCATTAACTTCATATGGGACCATATCTCGTGCTTATTTTTGACCCCCTCCTGGATAACCTGTGACAACGGAAAGCAGTTCATCAGAAGCAAAGTAACAAAGTTCCTCGAGGACCATAAGATCAAAGGGATCCGGCTAACACCCTGTCACCCCTATGCGAACAGCCGTGGCAAATCCATGAACATCACTCAAAACACGAAGGAGTTAGAAAATGCAAAAGGTAGATGGAGGGAAATGCTGCCCGAGGTCCTATGGGTGTATCGAACAACTTCAAAATCGAGCACATGGGGGACACCATTCTCTCTGGTGTATGGGTCCGAGGCTTTGATACCAGTCGAGGTTGGGGATCCAAGTGCTAGGTTCTGGCATGCCACTGAGAGTTCAAACAACGAGGCTATGACTGCAACCCTCGAACTATTAGGCGAGTAGCGAGAAGCTTCAGTGGTCCGGATGGTTTCCCAAAATCAAAGAATCAAAAGATACTATAATAGGAGAACAAACCTCCGACATTTCGGAGTAGGGAACTAAGCCTTAAGGAAAGTCACCCTAAACACCCGGAACCCCAATAAGGGAAAACTAGGCCCGGACTGGGAAGGACCTTACCGCGTCCTCAAAATAGCCGGCAAAAGGTCCTACAAACTCGGCACCATGAAAGGCAAATAACTTCCGAGCAATTGGAATATATCAATGCTCAAATGCTAATTTCATTACAGCCAAGGTAAAATCACACTCCTATTTTCATTTGTGTACTCCACACTAAACCTTTACAGATATCTAATGGAAGACATCGAGGCATCCTCCAACTCCAAAAGTTCTTTTGAGTTTTAAAGCATGCGTTGCACTCTTTTCCTTCGATCGAATTTTATCCCAGAAAGGGTTTTGCCGGCAGGGTTTTTAACGAGGCAACATCTATGTGCTACCTAAGGTGAACCTAAACAAGTATTCAAGGCTTCTCTCCAATCAACCTCGAACGCTGAGGGGAATCCCCTGAGGAGGTCTCCTCCTCAAAAAAACCGAAGAAATCCGCCAAAATGAGTCTTGACAGGAAAATGATGTATGGGGCCAAACGGTCAAATGAACTGTGCCCGCATAGAATAATCGAGCCCTTGACGGTGAAAATATGTATACTTGTACTGAATAATCAAAGGAACATATTTTATACAAAGCTTTGCGCTTTCAAAAAAAATTTATCACAAGAAATGGCCCAGAGCCAGAAACTCCACGGACACTGACGCCGAAGACTCGAGGCCGTAACATCCCAAGTGGGTAACCTCAAACCGAAAAGCCCGCTGAGTGGCGGCATCAAAACTGTAAATCCTAGGGGCGTGATCGAATTGTAAGTCCTACGGGCATGATCGAAACTGTAATTCCTACGGGCATGATCAAAACCGTAAGGCCTCAAATAAGGCATGACCAAATCATATGACCTTGTAAAAGTCACAATCCCAATTTTTAAGCCAAGGCTATATATTCGAACTTGTAAGACCCCTAAAAAGGCATACCCTCGAATACAGACGCCGATGATACCTCACACGGGGACTATAGGCTATGACCAAACACAAAGACTCCGGTCGATAGGCTACAGCCAAACATAACGGCTCCGGTCGATAGGCTACGACAAGACTAACGCGACTCGGGGATGCTCGACAGTCGTCATAAAATCAAATCATTCGAAATTATTTCGGAAAGAACTGGTTAAATCAGGCTACCCTCAGCATAAGCAAAATAACTTTGATCATTTTTATGTCAGCTCCAAACAACGAAAAGGCCTCGAAACAATCCGGCCATAGGGAGAAACCCTCCGAGGTGCTCATTTATCGTTGCATAACGACTCATAATCGAGGTTTTTATCAGGCCGTCGAAGAGTCTGACAAACACAAAACTCCAAAAATATTTAACGAGGGAAGATATAGCCACACCAAGGTCATACCGGCCCTACGCGTAAGAGCCTTAGCCCTGGCTTCAAAATCTCAAGGCTAACTCAAAACCTAAGGGTCGATGAGCTCGAGCCGTAACCCGATTCGAGGACAGAGCCAGAAACGGTTAACTAAAATGCCCAAGGGCAGACGCTTCAACAGCCTCAAGGCTAACTCAAAACCTGAGGGTCAATGAGCTTGAGCCGCAACCCGACTCGAGGATTGAGCCCGAAACGGTTATCTAGAATGCCAAAGGGGAAACGCATAAAAATCCTGCAGACCAATTAGAGGTCATACCAACTTAACACGTAAGAGCCTTGGCGCCAGGTTCAAAATCCTCAAGTCTAGCTCAAAACCTGAGGGTCGATGAGCTCGAGTCGAAATACGACTCGAAAACTGAACCCTAAATAGTTAACTAAAAATGCCCGAGGGCCGACGCACAAGAGCCTGAAAGCCAGTATAGAAAATTTTCGAGGCCGACTCTAAGGCTTAGAGGTCGAAGAACTCAAAGTCAAATCTTAATTCGGGGACTAAGACTTGAACGGTCAATTTTCGACCATTGCAGAATTGCTCGTCAAAAGCAGAAACCTAAGGGTTTGTTCTGGATTCCGGATCTCGGGCCAACAACAAACAAGCACTGCAATATGTCACAAAAAGCAAAGGCAGAACGAGGAATGATTAAAGACGAAGGGCTTCTTATATATTGAAAGATCAAAGGAGCATATTTATAGGGCTTGTATCTAAAGTTCTTACAAAGGGAAAAACAAATATAACAGTAATCTATCGTTGGGGCTATGCCTTCAACAACCCCAACTCCATCCTCGGGGGCTTCAACGGTCTCTTCCATCTCGTGGACTTCTCCTTCATCCCCATCATCTTCCGAGCCGCTTCTCGACTCACCTTCAGAAATGAGAAAGGCGGCAACCTCCTCTTCAAGGGTCTTTACCCTCTCGATCTTGGTAGCCAGATCGATGCCCCCCATATGCATATCTTTGAGAGCCTGCCTTCGAGACTTTAACCAGGCATGCTCCACAACTCTGGCCAATTGCAACTCGGAACTCCTCAGATACCTTCCTAGCCTGGACATTTGCGGCGACTACATCCTCCTTGTACGAGGATATGAGCACTGCAGCTTCAGCTTTGATAGCAGATAGCACAACGGCCGACTCAGCTAAAAGATCTTTGCATTTATTATTCTCCGCCATCGCATCATAAAGCTGACACTCGACCAGGGCCACCTCTCTTGGAGAGTACCTCTCTCGGTGGCTATCTCACTCATGTGTCATTTGAGTTCGTGAATCTCGGCGTCTTTGGCTCGGTGTTCTTCCTTCACCAGAGCATCTTTCCTCCCTATCTGCAAAAATCAGCCCGAATGTGTCAGAACACTGGAAGGCGGGTAGATACAAAGGCAAAAACAAATAGAGATTATATCACCTACTCGTGTGAAGTGGGAGAGAAGGGATGTCACAATTGGGGTTTTGAATAAAACGACCTTTTGATTTTTCATTTTTTTTTCATATTGAAAAAGTAATAAGAATGAGAGGTGTTAAGCTTTTTATCATCCTGGCGTCGAGCTATTTTTCCGCAGGACCTCCCTTACAGTATCGTCACCGCAGTAGAGTTTAACCACCAAGTTCGGGATGGATTGGTGTGGTTCCTCTACGCCTAGGACACCAGAATATCGAACCATGAACGAAGAAATAAGGCAAGTCCTCTCCCAGATGCCGCCTCAAAACTAGCATGAAGGCCACGGAGTTCCTCCTCCTTCTCGGTGAAGAGAGCCCTAAGCTCATTAGCCTCCAAGGTAAGCCTCTTGCATCGTAGTGAGTTAACTTGGCTTGAAACTTGGCGAAGGTCTGATCATAAAGTACCTTGGCCTGAAAGCATGAAAGAAACAAGTAAGAAAGATGAAGATCGGGGCACCAAGCAGAATTTGCAGAAGATTACCTGTTCGTAGAGTTTATCGAGCTCGCTGAAAATAACTGAGGTGTTAGGCTTAGGGTTTTCCTCGGTCGTAGCAAAAAACCCTTCAAACACGTCTTTGTCCTCAGTGGACACCTCCACATTGGAAAATTCCCTGATTCGTGCATCCTGTAACTGACCCGAATATAAATCCGGTCCCGGAGGAGAGTTGCTCACTTTAATAACCCCGGATGGATCGATCGGGACCATCTCTTGCCTCTAAGGAACCTCAGAACTAGGCTCCTCCGGCCCACTAACCGGGCACACTCCAACTCGGGAAACGTTCTGATTAGAAGCAAGCTCAGGAACGTTACCAGATACTTCCTCAACGGGCTCCTCGGCTCTGGGCGGGGCAGCAACAGCATCAAGCTCTGATTTAGATGCCTCTGTCTTAACAACCATCGGCTCAGTCAGACGAGGGATGGTCGGGTCTTCTCCTCCCACAGGAACTACCGAGGGATTATTCCTTTCCTCGCCTCCGGCTCGAGGACTTTCAGAATCTTCGAGAGTTACGGCCGTTGAATCAACATTGGATTTTTTCACTTTGGCCTTCTTTGATTTCCAAGGCTCAGCCAACGATTTCTTTCTTTTCTTCTTCTTGTCCTCATAAAACTTCTGGGTATCCGCTTCCTCAGGCGAAGCCTCCCTCATCACGAAAGCCTCTCCCAGACCTGCACAAATGTAAAATATGAACGTCGGGTGCGAGGATGTAATCAGTGACGTCTCTTCGGAGAAATGCAATTACAACAAGGGTAGGGGCTTACCATGGTTCTTTGCTTCCTACCAAGCTGCTGACAAATAGCGTCACACGCGCTCAACATATGGACAGACCAAATCTAGATGGTCGATCCAGCCCGAGAGATCTTTAACCGAAACAGGGTACACCGTAGCAACTGTATCGACGACAGGATTTAGTTCATGGAACAATTAATACAAAGGAAAAGAAAAGATGTCTAACTAAAATATGCACTTACGGATAAAACGGCCCATCCATCCTCTGTCCCTAACCTCGTCAGTGCAGGCAAAAAAGGTCTCGAAGCCCGACGCTAAAGTTTAATGAAGCCACCGTGAAAAGGTCGGGGCATATAAACGACGGGCCAGAACAACGGATGTATTTGACAAAGAGTCCCTTGGTACCGTTTGCAGAAATCGAGGATCATGGGATCTATTGGGGGAGACGATGGTCCCACCGGGCCAAGGATAAATGGATAGGTATACACACTGAGAAATCCGGCCTCGTATGTGGTTATGTCTTCGTCCCGAGAGGGAATCTTCACCAACACCGAATCCCCCCAGTGGCAGTCAACTTTCACTTTCTCTATGTCTGATATTAAACTGATATATCGGGACATGGGAGCCCTGGCCTCGAGGAATGTTTGTCGATCTTGAAATAATAGGTTATCACTCATGCTCCGAGGATGCATTACTCGAGACGAGGAGGCTCCATCGCTTTCCTTTTAGATGAACGTGAAGAAGAGGAAGGTCTGTCGCCTTGGGAAACACTGGAGGAAGTCTTCGCCATTTTCATTTGAGAAATTTTGAAGGAAGGAAAGAAATATAGTCAGAAAAAGAACACAAGAAAGAAGTAGGAAGAAGTGTTTAAAGGTTAGAGGATGCGGTGTAAAGGAAGACGCAAAAGAAGGGTATTTATAAAGAACCATCATACGCGTTAAAGGAAGCCAAAAAGACAGTAACTGCCGCAATCAACTCAAAGGCATCCCAGTAGTTGTATGGACACGACCCTTTGGATTCCTCTTTGTCGCGTCAATTGCTTTATATGACACATGTGACGCAATAATGGAAGCATTAAAGGATGATGGATTCAAATCATTTCTTGTCTATTCATTCCAAGAAACGCGGGGATTATCTGTATACGGTCAAAATCTGGCTCGACCAATTTAGAAGATTTCTATTGACATCGGGAGCAGACCCGAGGTGCAACTCTGAGACGAATTCCTCGAAGGTTGATACCGAACGATTGGCGCACCTCAAGAAGAGGAAAAGATCGAAGTCCGTCACGGAAATGTGCAGGACTCCCGAAAACTTGTGATTGAAGCTGACAAGCGCCTGCAAAATAGTACAAATCCGTACCGGACCACTGAATAGCTGTACCAACTATTATCTTTTGTATTAAATGCTTATGTACTATGTTGAGATTTCCCCTCTTATATAAAGAGGACCCTTATCATTTTTGGCATACACAATATTCAATACGAGGAACAAGAACATTCTCTGCTCTCTAACTCAAACATCCCCTATTGTCTCTTTACTGATTTAATACTTTCATTTATAGCATTTCATTTATTTTCTTTCATTTATTATCCATCATTGATTATAAATAGCCTTCTCTGAGGTCCATAAAGTTGTTATAGCTTCATCGATCGAGCATCACTGACCCCGAGTCCCGACCTCGAGGACCCATCTCGGATATCTCGGAACCCCCAACTTGAGGCAGTCTGGTTTGCCTATCTTCGATTTCCTATCATTTTACCTTATTTCTTTTACTCACACTTCGCATTTATTGCGTAAAAACTATCATTAAAATAAAAGCATATTTTTAGAACCACATAATCAAATATAATTGTAATTACCATTTTCAAGAAAAATAATCTATTCACTTACGACGCCCTTCAATGTACGAATGTATGGGATGTTAAATTGTTACCCATATAAATACATTTACCCTCCTATCTTATAGATCCTGGACCCCAACCTTCCTCTATATGTGGCTTAAATTAAAGACCCAATACGAGAAGCTATTAAACACCTGCTGCTGCTACCTATTATCTTATAGATATTGGACCCCAACCTTCCTCCTACACGTGGCTTAAATTAATGACCCAATATGAGAAGTTATTAACACATGTTGCTGCAACCTCCACTGTTACAACCATTAACATGATGCAAATCTCACAAATGTCGTGATGACACCTAACTCAACCCGCTAGGTAAGACACACTGTATAAGTTACTACTACAATGACAAATCATCAATATTTTAAATAAGACTGCAAAAGAATGATACAACAACCCTAAGGGCTGGTAGTACAAATCATGAGCCACTATGATTTAGATTTCTAAATTGATGTGAGAAATAAATACAATATCTATTTGAAAGTTACATAAACAGAAATGAAATCCTAAGCTACCATAAGCAAAAGGGGAGAATGAATATGGTACACTGGTAAATCTCCAATGGAAAGCTTCGTCTTCACAACTACTCATCTCACGCAAGGTGCAGAAGCATAATATGAGTACAATCGACCCCATGTACTCACTAAGTGTCTTGACTAACCTCAGAGAAGTAGTAACGATGTTTTAGTCGAAAGATACTCACTAATCAAATAACATGTGCAATTTATCAAAGGCTGGAAAAAAGAAATACAATAGAAAAAAAGTAACTATAATCTCATCAGAACAAGTGATAACAATTCAATACAAGTAAAGGCACAGCTTTAACAATAAGTCATCAAATAGAATCTCTCACATATGGCAGCTCGTGCCCGCATTATCAATCACCTTTTCATGAGAAAGAACTCGTGCCACAACATACGCCACACCCCCATGACAAATACCTCGTTCCATAATATAAATAACACTTGCACGATAAAGACCCCATAGCACATTATAATCCGATTTCGTATCTATTGCCAAACAATACATTCACGGGAATATTTCAAGAATCAAATATATTAATGCATGATAACAACTTCCTCATATCGTCAATCCAATATGTTACCAACAACTCAACAAAATAAGATGTCACCCTCTAACCACCATGTAACATACACAATGAAAATCACCTCAGGCCATCACATAACATCCCCACAATGCCACCCTTATTTCACCACATGCTCATCACAATGAAATTATTCCCCTAATATTTCCGCATGCGCATAAGCTTCCCTATCTCGTCGCATGCGCATCACAATGAAATTCATCCCTTATGTCGCCACATGCTCATCTTGCCACCCTTATACTCCACACAATATCAATCAACCCACACAACATGTTCACATAAGGCACGATTATCACAACAATGCAAGATAATAACTTATCACCAAGAGACATATCCTCATAACCCATCAATAAAGCGCCCAAGTACATGATAACAATAAAAATGCGAATGAAACACGACTATGGCTAATTCAATTATTAAAACAAACTTCAAGTAGCCATACAAAGTATCACATATGTATCATAGAGTGAACAAGTCCCAATCAATACACCTTACAAGAACACGTCCGTATGCGTATTCATGACCTACATGCATCTATCTCCGAGGAAAATATAGCTTAAGGTCTAAAGATTTTCTCATCATATTTAACATAAGGTACTAATAGCCTCAACATTCCTCTAGAACGGTATATTGCACTCACATAGTTGGTTAACTAAATAACATGGAGTCAAGTAAAACACAAGACCAAATAATTTATTGAGTGCGCCATTATCTACCCCGAGCTTGAATACCCATGGCACATGTATATACACTTGCCATCTCATATAAACATCACACCCACATGTAGCAAACTATATAAACTAGTAGAAAAAAATCCTCTCAACCAAAGTTAGGCTAGACACCTAACTCAAACAACCCAAATCAATACTCCAAAATGCCTTTTCGCACCAATCGAGCTCTGAATGGACTGAATCTAGTAAAAACAACTCAATAACATCAAATAATGCTAAAGGAACAAACCGCAATGATAAAGGTAAATTTTTTAATCAAATACTCAAAGTCAACCAAAAGGTCAACCCGGCCCATGACCCAAAATCTAAATAAAACTCACAAATCTTGAACACTCATTTGAATACGAGTCCAAATATACAAGTTTCATCAAAAATCGACTCTAAATCGGGGTTTAAATCTCCATTTTACTTTTTAATAAAGCTTTTCCAAAAATCCCCAATTTCTCTCTCTTAGATTCACCAATTAAATGCAAAAATCAAAGATGGAATCAAGAATAATAATCCAATTCGAGTAATGAATACTTACCTCATTCCAAGTAGTGACAATTCCCCAAAATATCACCAAAAATCGGAGCTCCCATTCTCAAAATATGATAAAATAACTCAAACCCTCGAAAATGACAACTTATATGCACTGCCCAATTATATACATCATTATCGCGAAGAACAAAGTGACACTACCTCGAAGAATGCACCAAGTGTTTGCGTCTGAGACCTGTGATCGGGATGCAGAAACTAATGAGCCAGCTGCCTCCAACAACACTCTAAGATCGCGAAGCAATGAATGCAAATGCGTTAGCCAGCTCCATAACCTTACATGAACATGAAGAGTAACCTGGAATGCGATGCCCATTGCCAACTGCTAACAACCTTCTACGTGGTCGCAAAGATTCACCTGCAATAGCGAAACACATCGAATGCACTAGAAACCGACAACACAAAAACCATCCAAAACTATACGAAACCATCCCGAATCGCACTCGAGGTCCCCGGGACCCCGTCCAAATATGCCAATAAGACCAAATACATTAACCAAACTAATCCAAAAGCTCAAAACATAATAAATAACATCAAAACCATGAATCGAAGATCGTGATCATTCTCTTAACTTTCAAACCTTCAAGCTCCGACGAATGCGTCTGAATCCTACCAAATCAACTCGGAATGATACTATACTTTACAAACAAGTTTCAAATGAAAAAAACCCCTTACAAGTCGTAGGATAAACATACCAACCTGATTGCTACAAAGTCAACTCACGATCAAACTTACGAAATTTTCAAATATTCAAATAGCCAACGTACGCTAAAAGAGCCAAATTGACCTAGGAACCTCTAAATTCCAATCCTGACATACCCCTAAGTCCAGAATTATCATATGAACATATTGAAATCATTAAAACACGAATCTCATACCGTTTACACAAAAGCCAAACTTTGATCAACTCTTGAACTTAAGGCATCCAAATATGAAAATTTCTCTTCAAATCAAATCCCGAACCTCTCGAACATCGAAACAAAACATAAACACTAATCTTGATACATCATATGAAGCTACTCAAGACCTAAATCCACCGAACGGAATGCTAAAGCTCAAAACGATCGGCCGAGTCATTACATTCTCGCCCACTTAAACATACGTTCGTCTTCGAACATGCCAAAAGTCATTCCAAATCCATCAAATCACCATATAAACTAACCATACACATACCCATGGGTGATATCACATCATCTAATCTATATAAGCCTGTCGAAACAACCTAACTGAAGATTCTTTCTCTAACCTCATTCCATAAACCTTAGAACCCAATCTCAAACATTCGAATTCCTTATGAGAGCCGATTCTCGCAGTTATATACTGTATAAGTCTAACCAAGTTGTATCAAGGCGTAACCATATTCCAAGATATGCCACATAACTCATGTACTCATAGTAATATCTTTCGACAACAATAGCTGCTCATTACTAAATCTGGTACTGGTAACAAACCTCATATAAAATTAAATCTTGTTCGAAACCTTCAAAACGCTTCTAATGATTTAAGAAATATGTGGAAACTCATAACCACTCACCCAATTAACAAGCTGTGGAGTTCTCTCACTCGACAAGAACTATTGCCAAACTCTAAGATAATTAATGACATTCTCATCCAAACATACATTATCCAATTTTGATTGTATTAATTCCAAGTCCAATGATCACATATCATCCTGTACAAGCTATTCGACAGACAAACCAGAGCAAATTCCACCTACTCACATACAACACAATCTGGGCCTCCATCATGTAACAACTCGAATATAACTAGAGATAGAAGGAAAGACTAATAAGATAACCACCCAACAAGTTCAAAAAATACCACCACAAAGCACAATGCTATGAACCCATCTCACAAGGGAGAAGAAAAACACACAAAGCAAGCACAAAGATCATATCCCAACATAACTTTGCTATGGTGGGTGACTCGATCCAAACATACTGATCCACATGAAATACTCATCGAGCCATAGCTCATAATCAACAACCACATGTGTACTAACAGCAAACACGCAAAATGCATGACCATAACCATGGAGAAACGAGTAGCACAATACACCACTGATAGGAAAGTCATGACTAAGGTGCAACAAGAAAACATCCCAAGAGCCATCATGCTCCAAATCTTTCTACCAAGCCTAAACAGGACCACATCATACGTGTGAATAACAAGCAGTCTCACAACCAGACGTAGCATAAGAATGCAACATGTAAAACAAACCAGGGCATAAATAGCACCCGTTCCACCCGATGACATACCCACAATGAATGTTGCACAAGACAAAGAAAACCCGATCTGACGTAAAATACACATTCTCATTAGGCATAAAAATAGCCCCTAGTTCAATTTTGATTATCTCAAAGTAAGTACATAACCTTTCAAAAGTCTATAAAAACATATCCATAACATATACCATCAGTTGTCTAACTCTTAATGAATCTTCACAGTCCACAACCATGAATTGTCTGCTTTTGAGAACATCCAGTCTCTAAGCTTCAAGAATACAAGAATACAAGAATCTCCATATCATATACTAACTCCATCACTCAATAACTGGAAAATCACTCATACACAATCATCTCACAGAATATACTCACATAAATATTCCATGACACGTAGAATAATTTAACCTCAACAACGAACAACCAGGCGATTACCGTAACACTAGTCGAGCATCTGCAAGTTAAAACACAATGTGTTTCCTAACGCGCACACCACAAGGAAATACATGGTAGTACGAACATCTTCTAAGCATATGAATATCCCATTCCATATAGAACTCGTGAACTTTATTTCAAAATGAATTGCAGCCATGCCCATGAAATCTATATACCATACGACGCACCACCTCTATTATGCTATCATATCAGAACATGAATATCTCATTCTTAACTTTGAATCACAAGTAGGATAGACATCCCATCAACGGTAAACCTTCCACAAACTCAATCACGTAGAAAAATATCACAATTTGTAATGAACTCCCCGTGTATATCAAGTAAATCAACTGCAAGTCGTGTCAAACCCATTGCAACTCTTCAGAATCCATTTGCACATAATCAAATCATTAGAACTAAATCCCTCAAAATCAACCAAGTCACGTAGACTGATAAAAGAAAGAGTACCTCAACAAAAAAATGCTTCCACCAAAGAACACTTTAAAAAATATGAAGTTGTTTCTTCAACCTTTTTAATATCGCAATGTAGATTCAAGAATTATATAAAATTCTGCAAGTCTTGGCACCATCCAATGCAAGTCCCAATTCCTATCCATACACAAATCCAAAAATTCTTAAATATCATATATGAGTCCTGAGCCCGTAGGAACCTTCTTGAATTTCATTCACCTTGCTATAATCCCCAATGCGTAGCCAATACACACCAAACAACATGCATTCTACCAGTACATGAATACCCAAGAGAAGTAACCAAGCAATTTCTTTTCCTTGCACACTATGTCCACAACGTGTATAAAACCTAGGTCATCACAAGACCCCTAAATACCCGTAAGGTGTAGTAAATTATACATCCAAACGATCTCTTTCTCAAATCATAGCTAATCCACAAACACATCCTACTCCAAGAACTGACATAACACATGACCATGCAATCCGGTCGCCGATAGCAGACTCCCCCACTTGGCTCGAAGCCATAGAATGCATCATTTGTAACCCACATTAGCCTTCCTTCATAGCTGACCCAATCTCACACGGTTAATCAGCTGAATACTTCATAAACGCAGGTGACTCTAGTCATAAATACTCCAAATACTTTTTCAAGTGCATGCTCATCCTTATGACAATCAAGAAAAATTCCTCAAGCGCTCCAAAATGATATTATCTACATTTCACTGAATAGAAGCCTCATAAAAAACACAAAACCTCAAATCATCTCGCAGGAGATAACCAACTAACTAGCCTGAAATCAACATCTTCTCATGACCTTACAATGGTCACAACAACTAGGCAATCAATTAATCATCCGGAGTCTAGACTCATCAACACGATATAAGAACCAACTTCATTTCTCAAATGAAAAACCAAAAGATCCACTGAGACACCTACTACTCAAAATTGTATCGGGACGTTAATCAAGTATCCATAGATCTTTGGATCCCATATGCAACACCACAAGCCATTGGTGAACCACTAATATCAAGTGCACAACATCACATATGAGAGAATGGAAGAAAATCAAATGTATAAGCTTCAAGCTGAGACAAAGTCGCACTATAACGAAATAAAGATGAGAAGTTTACTAGATGACCAATAGCCTCTCAAAGATAAGTATGGACGTCATCATAACGATCCTTAAAATTCTACTAGACATTTTCTCATAACTCATAGAACCTCTAAACCTAGATTTGTGTCACGACCCAAAATTCCACCTTCGGGCCATGACTGCGACTAACGGCGAACCCGCTAGACAAGCCAACTTTTGAACTAAATAAAACTCATTAACAACTAAAATGAACCAGATAACTAAGGCATCGATGGTCCGCAATGCGAAGGTTAACAAATAACCAAAACATAACATAGCAATTTCATAATAAAACCCATATACAAATCCCAGAACTAGTGTCACATACTAACGAACTGTCTAAGAGATTACTAAAACAAAGGTCGAACATAAGTACATAGGACTGTCTTTGAAATATAAAGTAAGACAGAGCTGAAAGTGAATAGTAGAAGGTGACGCCAAGGCCAAGAACGTCTGCGGGTCTACCTCGATGTCTCCTGTATGAACTGATGAGATGCTCCGACCGTCAGTGATCACCGGGTCCGGCTACGTAGTCTGCACAACATAAAGAAGTGCAGGTGTAGCATCAGTACAACCGACCCCATGTACTGAGTAAGTGCCGAGCCTAACCTCGGCGAAGTAGTGACGAGACTAGGACCGACACCAATATATGTACCTGTGCAATTCTATATAATAACAGGAAAAATGTCGACGGAAATAAGAAAGTAAGACAGATACGGGGATAACATGCTGGGGGTAAAAGGGGCAACAAAATGCTTGCACGGTAGAACAGAGTAATAACTGAAATGTAAAGATGAAGGCAGGAATTCAACACCTCAAATAGATAATGAACAGCATAAGGCACGGCATGTCCCCTCGTGCATAACTTCACAATCACTCAGCACGGAATGTCCCCTCGTGCGTATATAATAACACTCGGCACGGAATGTCCCCTCGTGCATAACCTCACAATCACTCGGCACGGAATGTCCCCTCGTGCGTATATAATAATCAGTGATCAACACGGCATGTCCCCTCGTGTGATAAGTAACAAACAGTCGGCACGGCATGTCCCCTCGTGCGACAAATAATAAAACAAAGCAACAATATAATGTGAAAGTCAACATTAAGAAGTCTCAAGTGCATGGAAATGCTCAATAAAATTTTGTTGTCCCGGCAAGGAGAAATCATCAATTACAAACTCAACAAGTGCCCGACAAGGGTCTCAACTTTAACCAACCTCGCATCAGATATACAATTTCACAGTGTAAGCCTCAACTGAAACAAATAAATCAATAACTCCCCACGTCATGAAACAACATCAAGGTATCACTACTAATTCACCAATTACTCATAGTATGGGGAATATTAAGAACATAGTAAGTTTCATCACAATTGACTCACGGGCATGCTTGACCGCAACATATAGGCACTGGTCACCACGCCTATATGTTGGACATGAGTTACGCATAGCAAATAAGACTCTATACCTAATCCCTCAAGATGAGGTTAGGCCAAACACTTACCTCAGCTCCAAAAATGCAAGTCAAGCCTCAATCACAGCCTTCCCTCTCGAATCCAACTCTGAATCGGTAATATCTAGACATAATGGATTTATTAACATCAATAAGTACTCAATAAACCAATTCCCAAGCCTAATTATACATTTCCTACTATTCTTCCAAGAATACTAAAATTCGACCCCGGGCCCACACGTTCAGATTTTCGAAAATTCATGAAGGAATCAATTACCCGGAGTCTAAGGATCGAAGTTATGTGATTTATACAAGAATTCATGGCCTAACATGGAAAGTCACAAAATCCTCAAGAACCCTAAAATTACTACCTAATTCTATGATTTTTAGATGATTTAGTAGTGAATTTAACTAGGAATTAATGTTAAAACTAGAAGTTTATGGGGTTTAACTTACCTCTTACAGTGGGTGGTCGTGGGAGGTGCTGCCCAAACTTGGATGCTCTCTAATGGAGGTTGATGGTGGATAAAATGAAGAAAACCCGAAATTTTGGACATTTAAGAGGGGCTGCCAACAGGGGTTTCCGCACCTGCGACCTTAGGACCGCAGGTGCGGTCTCGCGCCTGCGAGAAATTGATCGCCCCTGCAGAAAAGGGCCTGGGACCCTGGGCTCGCACCTGCGGAGTTGGGAGCCGCGCCAGCAGTCCCGCTCCTGCGGAGTTTGGATCGCCCCTGCGGAAGAGGCCGCACCTGCGAATGTCTGGACCGCCGGTGCGGTCCCGCACTTGCGGCTGGGCAACCGCACCTACGGTCACACCAGCCGCTATGCACCAGCAGTGATTTTTGTTGGTTTTTGACCTCGTGCGGGGTCCGGGAGGCACCTAGGGCCACCCGATCCCCCGTCCAAATATACCAACAAGTCACAAATTAATAAACGGACTTACTCGAGCCCACGGAACACTCAACACAACGCTAAAACTCAAAATCACCCTCCAAAACCCCTGAATTCAAAACTTAAGAACTTTGAAATTCTAGAATTCTATAACGATGCTCCGAACCGACCCATACAATTCGGAACGACTTCAAATTGTGCAGACAAGTCATAAATAACGTAGCGGAACTATTCGCGGCCTCGGAATTGCGTTCGGACCTCGGTAGCATAAAATCACATTCCTAACCAAATTTCAAGTTTTATGAACATTCTCAAAACTTTACTAACTCTATATCTCTCATATTGATCCGAAACCCGTCAAATCAAATCCGTTTTACACTAAATTTCATAGATAGGACAAATAACTTATAATAAACCTGTTCCGGGCTCCAGAACTGTAATACGGGCCCGGTAACTCGGCTTTCACATAATTACTCATTTTCAAAATACTTTATTATTTCCTGAAAACAATTTTCTTTAAAAATTTATTTCTCAGGCTTGGGACCTTTCCGGGTATACGCCCAAGTCCCATATTTTCCTACGGACCCTCCGGGACCGTCACATCACGGGTCTGGGTCCGTTTACCAAAAACGTTGACCAAAGTCAACTTTATTCAATTCAAAAATTCCATTTTTATCAAATTTTCACATGGAAGCTTCCCGGCTACCTGTTTCGGGCTGCGCTCGCATATCGAGGTGACATTAACGGAGGCTTTCGGGGCCTGGGAACACAGATTTAGCTGGAATTACTTAGGATGACCTTTTGGGTCATCACAATCTCCACCTCTAAAACAAACGTTCGTCCTCGAAAGGACATAGAAAAGTACATGAGTCTGAGAAAAGATGGGGGTAACGACTCCTCATATCGGTCTCGGACTCCCAAGTAGCTGACTCGGCAGGCTGACCCCTCACTGAACACGGATCGAAGGATAACTCTTCGACCTCAACTAGCAAACCTGCTTATCTAATATGGCTACCGGCTCCTCCTCACAAGTCAGATCCTTGTCCAATTGGACACCGCTGAAGTGAAGAACATGAGATGGATCTGCAAAATACCTCCGGAGCATGGATACATGAAACACTGGAAGCACTACTGATAAATGCGGTGGCAAGGCAAGTCTGTAGGCCACCCCTCCTACCTTATCGAAAATCTCAAATGGACTAATGTACCTAGGGCTCAACTTGCCCTTCTTTCCGAATCTCATCACGCCCTTCATAGGCGACACTCGAAGGAACACCTGGTCTCCTACCATGAAAGCCAAATCTCGAACTCTACGATCTGCATAACTCTTCTGCTTGGACTGAGCTGTACGAATCCTATCCTGAATAATGTTCACCTTATCCAAGGCATCCTGCACTAACTCAGAACCCAATTATCTAGCCTCCCCGGGCTCAAACCATCCAACTGGAGATCGACATCGCCTACCATACAACGCCTCATACGGAGCCATCTGAATGCTCGACTGGTAACTGTTGTTGTAGTCAAACTCTTCTAAAGGCAAGAACTGATCCCATGAACAGGCAAAATGTATAACACATGCCCACAACATATCCTCCAAAATCTGAATAGTGCGCTCGGACTGTCCGTCCGTCTGAGGATGAAATGTTGTGCTCAACTCAATTTGAGTGCTAAACCCTCTCTGAAATACTCTCCAGAAATGGGAGGTAAACTGAGTACCTCGGTCTGATATGATAGATGAGAGCACACAGTGCAATCTGACAATCTCTCTCATATAGATCTGAACCAACTTCTCTACCGAAGATAAACTCGCCACCGGAATGAAATGTGCTGACTTGGTCAGCCTATCTACAACAACCCATACTGCATCAACCATCGTCTGAGTCCGTGAGAGTCCAACTACAAAATCCATCGTGATACGCTCCCACTTCCACTCGGGAAGCTGAATCTGCTGCATCAAACTACCGGGTCTCTGGTGCTCATATTTAACCTGCTGACAATTCAAGCACCGAGCCACATGAGCCACAATGTCCTTCTTCATTCTACGCCACCAATAATGCTGGCGTAAGTCCTGGTACATCTTCGCGACGCCCGCGTGAATGGAATACCGGGAACTATGGGCCTCCTGCAGTATTAACTCACGAATGCCATCAACATCCGGAACACATATATGACCCTGCAATCTTAAAACTCCCTCAGCATCAACAGTGACCTTCTTGGCACGTCCGTGCCGATCCGCATCCCTAAGAGCACACAAATGACGATCCTCATACTGCTTGGCGCGAATACGATCATACAATGAAGAACGAGCGACGATATGGGACAAAACACTTCCACCCTCGGAAACCTCCAATCTAAAAAATCGATTGGCTAACGCCTGAATATCTAAAGCCAAAGGTCGCTCTCCAACTGATAGATAAACAAAACTACCCATGCTGACTGACTTCCGGCTCAAGGCATCGGCCACCACATTGGCCTTTCCCGGGTGATAGGGAATATTAATGTCATAATCTTTCAGCAACTCTAACCATCTCCTCTGCCTCATATTCAACTTCTTTTTCTTAAACAAGTATTGCAAAATCTTGTGATTAGTGAATACCTCACACGGTACCCCATACAAATAGTGCCTCCAAATCTTCAAGGCATGAACAATAGCTGCAAGCTCCAAATCATGGACTGGATAGTTCTTCTCGTGAATCTTCAACTGACGTGAAGCATAGGTTATAACTCTCCCATCATGCATCAACACTGCACCCATCCAAACTCGCGAAGCATCACAATACACGGTATAAGAACCTGAACCTGTGGGCAGTACCAACACTGGTGTTGTGGTCAATGCTGTCTTGAGCTTCTGAAAGCTCGCTTCACACTCCTCCGACCATCTAAACTGAGCACTCTTCTGCGTCAAATTGTTCATGGGGGCTGCTATAGATGAAAATCCTTCCACGAACCGGCGATAATAGCCTGCTAGGCCCAAGAAACTCCGAATCTCTGTGGCTGAAGTGGGCCTAGGCCAATCTCTAACTGCTGAAACTTTCTTCGGATCCACCTGAATGCCCTCTGCCGATACCACGTGGCCCAAGAATTCCACAGAACTCAACCAGAACTCACACTTAGAAAACTTGGCATACAATTGCCTATCCCTCAAAGTCTAGAGGACGACTCGAAGGTGCTGCTCGTACTCCTCTCGGCTGCGAGAGTATATCAAAATATCATCTATAAACACGATCACAAATGAGTCCAAATAAGGCCGGAATACCCGATTCATTAACTCCATAAAAGCAGCGGGGGCATTAGTCAACCCGAACGACATGACCAAAAACTCATAATGCCCATAACGAGTGCGAAAAGCTGTAGGCACATCACAAGCCCTAATCCTCAGCTGATGATAACCATACCTCAAGTCTATTTTACAGAACACCGTAGCACCCTGAAGCTGATCAAATAAGTTATCAATCCTCGGTAAAGGATACTTGTTCTTGATAGTAACCTTATTCAACTGCCGATAGTCAATACACATCCTCATTGAGCCATTTTTCTTCTTCACGAACAATACCGGAGCACCCCAAGGTGAAACACTAGGCCTGATGAAGCCTTTATCCAACAAATCCTGTAATTGCTCCTTTAATTCCTTCAACTCTAGCGGAGCCATACGGTACGGGGGAATAGAAATGGGCTGAGTGCCCTCAGCCACCTCAATACAAAAATCAATATCCCTGTCGGGTGGCATACCTGGCAGGTCAGCAAGGAATACCTCTGGAAATTCACGAACCACGGGCACAGACTCCATAGAAGGAACGTACTAGAATCACGAACATAGGCCAAATAGGCCAAACACCCCTTCTCGATCATGCGTCGAGCCCTCATATAAGAAATAACTCTACCAGAGGAATGACTAGGAGTCCCTCTCCACTCTAACCGAGGTACTCCTGGCAAGGCTAGGGTCACTGTCTTGGCATGACAGTCCAGAATATCATAATGGGAAGATAACCAATCCATGCCCAATATAATATCAAAGTCCATATCAAGAAGCAAGAGATCAACCTGAGTCTCCAGACCACCAATAACTACTACGCAAGCACGGTAGACTTGATCTACCACTATAGAATCACCCACTGGCGTAGACACATGTACAGCAGTACTCAAGGAATCACAGGGCATGCTCATATACGGGGAAAAATACGAAGACACATAGGAAAATAACCTGGATCAAATAACACCGAAGCCTCTCGGCTGCAAACTAAAACTGTACCTGTAAAAACTGCATCAGAAGCCTCAGCATCTGGACGAGCAGGAAAAACATAACACCAGGGCTGAGCCCCTCCCACCGGTATATCTCTGGGTCTACCTTCCACGGGTTGACCTCTACCTCTCATGGCTTGCCCTCCACCTCTATGAGTCTGACCTCAACCTCTAGCACCACGACCACCACCCCTAGCTGGCTGAGGGGGTGAGGGTGCACCTGATGCGGGAACCATGGCACGGGAAACCTGATACTGAGAACCACAAAAACCTCGGGGGAAAAACCTGGAAATATGCCCCATACCACCGCAAGTGAAGCAAGACCTCGGCTGCTGAGAATACTGACCCTGGAACTGTCTCTGATAACCAGAATGACCACTCTGATAGGTTTGAATCGGCGGTGCACTGATGGACGCTGAAGGTGCACTGAGGGATACCTGGAGTGCCGACTGATAAGGCCTAGCAGGATGACCTCTACTAAAGGGATCTCTGTCTCCAGATGAGGCACCACTGAAACGGCCAAAATGACAAGGTCTCTTGTCAGACCCCTGTCCACCACCCTGGGATAATACCATCTCATTGCGCCCAGCCACATCGGCTGTATCCTGGAAGGAGATATCAGTACCCGTCTCTCTGGCCATCTGAAGCCTGATGGGTTGAGCTAGACCCTCAATAAACCTCTGAACCCTCTCCCGATCAGTGGGGAGTATCATAATGGCATGCCTAGCCAGCGTAATGAACCTGGTCTCGTACTGAGTGACTGACATGGAGCCCTGCTGTAGACGCTCAAACTGCCTCCGAAGATCATCTCTTTGAGTAACTGGAAGGAACTTCCCCAAGAACAACTCGGAGAACTTACCCCAAGTCAAAGGTGCAGACCCAGCTGGTCTGGTCAAGCAGTAATCTCTCCACCAAGTCTTGGCGGTTCCAGCAAGACGAAATGTAGCAAAATCAACTCCATTGGACTCCACAATGCCCATGTTCCGAAGGACCTAATAACAACTGTCTAAATAATCCTTAGGATCCTCTGATGGTGTACCAGTAAATGTAGTAGTGAATAACTTGGTGAACCAATCCAACCTCCACAGAGCGTCTGCTGACATGGCTGCTCCCTCAATTGCTGGTGCCACAGTACCCGACTAAACTACTTCGGCCATCTGAGGTGCCGGAGTCTGGAACTGAGTAGCAAACTGCTCTGGCATATGAATAGCAGGAGTTTGGGTCCCACCCCCAGCCTGAGATCCAGATGGTGCAAGAAGACCGGCCTGAGCCACACTCTCCATGAGTCCCACTAAGCGGACTAGAGCGTCCTGAAGCACTGGGGTGGCAATAAACCCCTCTAGGACCTAAGCCGATCCAACTTGGATTGTCTGAGTAGGAACCTCACCGGAAAATTCTACCTGTGGGTCCTCTACTGGAGCTGCTGCTCTAGCTCTGCCTCGGCCTCGACCCCTCGTAGGAGCTGCAATAGGAGGATCAGGCTGCTGGTCGGTCGATGAGGAAGAACGCGTTCTTGCCATCTACGAGAGAGTAAAATAGAGGCTCAATTAGTATTCAGATTTCCAACTGGCACGACAGAGAATGAAAGACGTGAAGTTATTCCTAACTTTGCAGCCTCTGGGGATAAGTACAGACATCCCCGTACCGATCCCTCAGACTCTACCAAGTTTGTCCGTGAGTTGTGAGACCTAAGCAACCTAGGGCTCTGATACCAACTTGCACGACCCGAAATTCAACATTCGGGCCATGATTGCGACTAACGACGAACCCGCTAGACAATCCAATGTTTGAACTAAATAAAACTCATTAACAACTAAAACGAACTAGATAACTAAGGCATCGATGGTCCGCAATGCGAAGGTTAACAAATAACCAAAACATAACATAGCAATTTCGTAATAAAACCCATATACAAATCCCAGAACTGGTGTCATATACTCACGAACTGTCTAAGAGATTAGTAAAACAAAGGTCTGAACATAAGTACATAGGACTGTCTTTGAACAGAGCTGAAAGTGAAGAGTAGAAGGTGACACCAAGGCCCACGAATATCTGCGGGTCTACCTCGATGTCTCATGTATGAACTGATGAGATGCTCCGACCGTCAGTGATCACCGGGTCCGGCTGCGTAGTCTGCACAACATAAAGAAGTGCAGGTGTAGCATCAGTACAATCGACCCTATGTACTGAGTAAGTGCCGAGCCTAACCTCGGCGAAGTAGTGACGAGTCTAGGACCGACAACAATATATGTACCTGTGCAATTCTATATAATAACAGGATAAATGTCGACGGAAATATGCAAGTAAGACAGATACGGGGAGAACATGCTGGGGGTAAAAGGGGCAACAAAATTCTTGCACGGTAGAACAGGTTAATAACTGAAATGTAAAGATGAAGGCAGGAATTTAACTTCTCAAGCAGATAACGAACAGCATAAAGCACAACATGTCCCTTCGTGCATAACCTCACAATCACTCGGCACGGAATGTCCCCTCGTGCGTATATAATAACACTCGGCATAGAATGTCCCCTCGTGCATAACCTCACAATCACTCGGCACGGAATGTCCCCTCTTGCGTATATAATAACACTCGGCACGGAATGTCCGCTCGTGCATAAGCTCACAATCACTCAGCACGGAATGTCCCCTCGTGCGTATATAATAACACTCACTCAGCACGGCATGCGACGAATAATAAAAACACAAGGCAACAATAATATGAAAGTCAACAACATGAAGTATCAAGTGCATGGAAATATTCAATACAATTCTATTGCTCCGGCAAGGAGAAATCATCATTTACAACATCAACAAATGCTCGACAAGGGTCTCAGCTATAACCAACCTCGCTTCAGTAATACAATTTCAATCGTGTAAGCCTCAACTGGAACCAATAACTCGGTAACTCTCCATGTCATCAAAAAAACATCAAGATATCAGTTTTAATTCACCAATTACTCACAGGGCGGAGAAAATTAAGAACATAGTAAGTTTCATCACAAATGACTCACGGGCATGCTAGACCGCAACGCATAGGCACTCGTCACCACGTCTATACGTCGGACATGAGTTTCACATAACAAGTAAGACTCTATACCTAATCCGTCAAGTTGAGGTTAAGCCAAACACTTACCTTGGCTCCAAAGTGCAAGTCAAGCCTCTAATACCGCCTTCCCTCTCGAATCCAAATTCCGATTCAATAATATCTAGACATAATGGATTTATTAACATCAATAAATACTCAATAAACCAATTCTGAAGCCTAATTATACATTTTCTATTATTCTTCCAAAAATACCAAAATCTGACCCCGGGCCCGCTTGGTCCAAACTCGAGGTTCGGACCAAAACCCGATCACCCATAACCCCACGAGTCAAAATATATGATTTTCTTTAAGATTCGACCCCAAATTGAGGTTGAATCACCCAAAATTCTCAAAAACCCAACTCTACCTAAAATCCCTAATTCCTACTTTGATTCCATATTTTTAGGCTTAGAATCTAGTGATTAGTTGAATAAATTCAGAGGAAACGAGGTCAAGAGCACTTACCTATGGAGTTATGGAGGTTGGGGAGCTTGATCCTCTGTTATGGAGGCTTGGGGAAGAAAAGAGAAGTGGAAAATGGGAAGAATCCCATATAAGGTTCTGTTTTGGGGTTAAAAATATAACTGGGCATTTTTAATGCTATGTGATCGCGGAACATGAGGTACGATCGCATAGAGTTAAGTTGCTTAAGCTCTGCGATCGCAGAGGCCCTTGTGCGATCGCACATGGCAATTCTACCAAGCCCCAGGCCCTATGCTAACCTCTGTGCGTTCGCAGCACCCCACCTGCGTTCGTACAATATTAACCCTGGACCCTCCGCGATCGCTCCCTTTGAGGTGCGTTTGCACTGAACAACTAACCCCCCAGCCCCCTTCCTACCTATTACACTATGCGATCGTGGAGAAGCAAGTGCGATCGCGTAGTGCATCAGACCCCATCACATGCCAATGCTATGCGATCGCAGGGAAGAATCTGCGATCGCACTGAAGGAGGTATCAGACACCAGAAAA